>JAPDVR010000017.1:40944457-40991957 GCA_026230005.1 Gila orcuttii | reverse complement strand
TCCAGATAACATGAACATGACCCGAACAATCACAAATGAGACTTGCTTCACTTAGACAGTCAGGAGATTAAATCAAATGAAGTATTCTGCTTCTCAAAATGTTTCTCCTGAGAAGAAGGCCCAAGTCATTTTAGGCATATCCTCTAGTTTCAGAAGATTTCTCCGCAATTTGCCATAAAACCAAATTTTGTGATCAAACCAGAGATCTTAATGTGAACTCAAACATTCTCTCAAGATCACATTGCTAATCAATCAATACTAACTGCAAATGAAACATAACTGAGAGCTCATATTGCACAAGACAATTGTATATACTGGATTGTATGTGAATATGGTCTGAAAGTCTGAGACCACTAGTGAAAATGTGTTTAGTTTGCATTCTAATGTAATACAAATCTGAAATATTTCATCTAAATATTGTATTATAACTTTCCTTTGTTTTAAATGTTTTAAAACTATTCTTTTCTAGTTTGTAATAAGTTAAAAACAATGTCAAAAATTATGTCTTTTTGTCTTTTTCTTAGTCTTTTTGACCCTATACTAAACCATCAAATAAACTGGCATATCATGGCATACTGATGACCAAATTTGAAAGAGGTGGATGGAAAAAGATGTAGACTTGGAAGAGAAACAAAGGAGGAAAAAAGCAATGGCTAAAAGCATGCACCTGTGAATACATGAACTCCGTCCGCCTCTTTTCTCTCTGTTCCTTCAATAAGGTACAGCTCTCAGAGTCACTGATCTCCCCTGCAGAAACTCTGCGCTCTGTAAAACAGCTACTGCACTCCGACACGTTGCAGGAAATAATTGATGACCCCCTTCACGGCATCCTCAGACGGCACGTTGGGAAATCATTTTCAATCTTTGACTTAGTAGATGAAACAAATGCTCCCGGCTTACTTTGTCAATTCTCACTCCTTAGGGTCAAACAAAGTGGTTTTCCAGGGCCGGCCATGAGGCGAGTACGCAAGCAGCCAAGCTGAAAATGTCTCTTGTCCTCCACAAAATGGTGCAATGTAGCATTTCATTTAGCCCCCCTTTGTTATTTGTCTTTGACAGAGTTGTAATAGGAAGCACCTTCATATTCATTGAGCAGGTGACCCCTGAGCGCTGCGGGGCCCCTGAGCACTACGGGCCCTCAGTGTACAGTGAGCCGGCTCAAAACTATTTATTCTGCACACTGCACGCCGAACGGAGAAGTCGGGAAAAGTCAGTAAGGAGAGTGAAAACAATGAAATAAATAAAGACAGAACGAAAGAACAAAAAGAAATCTGTGGTCTGATTATCAATTACTTTTATAAAGGCACATCAATTGTGAAGATGAACATGATGTACACTTAAAATTTGTTTTTTTTTTTAAGTAAATAAAACATGATTATTGGAGTACATTTTACAAGAAAATACTATTTTAATCTTTCTACTGCAAAATTTGAAGTTTAATTCAATGTGTTACTTTGTGAAATCTAGGCTGCTAACAATTTATGAGTGAAAATTGTTTCAAAGTAAATCCTACACCAATTTTTTTCAGTGTGTCAAAACATATACAAAACATATAAAAATGTATATAGATATTTCTGACTGTTTATGGATCAATAAACTGCTGAACTTTCAAGCATTTTAAAATGTAATCTTTGTAGTTGTTATTATAAAAAATTGTTTCCAGAAATATTATCATTAATTTTCTCCACAAATATTGTTTTCCATAGTTTAATAGCATGAAACAAGCCAACGAACTCTGAAATAATTTACATTACAAACATTCATTTAATGAGGCAATGAATACATGAAGCATTAACAAATGCGTAATAAAATCAAATAGTGCGGGCCAATTCTGCACTAAGCTGTTTTGTAGTATCAAAAGTGAAAGTATTTGTCACATGTCTGTCCTGTCTTGTGTTGCACATGGGTGTTGTTATGTTGTGCCATGTGCTGTTTTGATTGTTGTTCCCTCCCCCTCGTTATCTGATTAGTGTTTGAGTTTCTCCACCTGTTCCCTTTTGATTTGTTCCCTTTATAAGTCTCCTCATGTTTGCAGTCTGTGTCGGTTCGTTGCCATTGTCAGATGTTTCTCTGTTCCTGGTTGGTGTTCCCTGTTTTCCTGACCCAGTGTTTGTTTCATGTTCATTTATTATGTTTTCCCCCTCGTGGGTTTTTGATTTGTGTTTGTTCTGTTTTTTGTTGTAAATAAACCTTCCTTGTTTTGCACTTGAGTTCTCCCTATCCTTTTCCTGTTTGCCCCGTGACAGTATTGTGTTCACACTGAAAATTCCAAAAAAGAAAAAGTGCACCTTAAATACCCGGTTGATGCATTTATAAAAAATAACAAAAACCTGTGGAATGTTGAAATCGATTCCAATTCTGGAATCGGATACTTGTAATGAATTAAAATGTCGTTTCCAATTATCGATTCCTGTGTGCTCATTTTAATGTGATTTCATATAATATATTCAAGAGCAAGAAGTAGTGAAAGAGAGCTCAATTCGGTACTCGCTCTGTTTTCTTCGCGCACATATCCAAAGCGTGCCCACAGAGAGCTCATATAATGAGTGAAACTAATAAGCTTAAATGCACAAATACACACAAAACTATGTCAAAATATCCTCCTAAACACTGTCGGTTTTGTATTAAGTGAATGTAAACATTTGAGAAAGAAAATGCATGTGTATACTGGACAGTATATTGGATTCTGCATCAGGAATTAAAGTGACACCAGCCTAATATCCCTCTCTGTGATTAACATTAATCAACGAACAAAAGAAAAAGACAATCACTCACTGATCTTGACTGAATAACTTTTGTATTATGTATTCTGCTGATTTTTGTTCATGAAAAAGCAGCTGCAACAAAACATTTAGCCAAAAGACACTGAATAAATATGTTTGATAAAACGTTTGACTAAATGTTTTTACCTTACTGCAATTAAAACTGGAAATCTAAAAGAACTGGAATCGATAAGCAGAATCGGAATCACTAAAATTCAATCGATACTCAACTACTATAATTAAATATATGCCAACTACCAACAGGGGCTAATGGGGCCTTGCTAACCGGTCAAACCCTGGGCCCTATGAGGGAGACCTAGTCGATTATGTCATTTGCAAAGTTTTATGAAAGTAGGATATTCATGCAATACTTTTTTTAGGTTAAAATCATCACATATGGCTTCTACAGAATTCCACATCAATTAACCTTATGGAAGCGCTGTCTGTTATGGCTTAAAATCCCGGTCTCTGGAGAAAATTAATAAGACTTTTACTACCAGAACCCAACCAAACTCTTAAAAATAAAAGATCCAGCAGAGGGTTCTTTAAACATCTAAAGAACCTTTCACAATAAAGAACCTTGTGTGCAATGGAAAGGTCCTATGAATGTTAAAGGATCTTTATGGAATCATAGATGTCAGTAAAGAACCTTTATTTTTAAGAGTGTATTGCACTCTGTTGTGAACTGAAAAGGCTCAAGATCTTATAAATGAGTGACAGTGTTATGTGTGCATGTTATTAAACTGGTAGACCGGGAGCAACATTGCACACCGCTGTCTGTGTGTGTGTGTGTGTGTGTGTGTGTGTGTGTGTGTGTGTGTGTGTGTGTGTGTGTGTCAAAGCAGCAGTTTTTTTCTGTAGCTGCGGGCCAGAAGTGTGCAGCATTATCAACAACAATACAGCCATATGGAGAACAGACGGCTCTCGCTCTCTCCGCAAGCATTCAGACAGACCCCTCTCCCCCCGATCACCACCGCGGTCACTTTAGGGTTAGTGCTTTAGCATAACAACAAATGAAAGGGAAAGGCCATTTCATTCCCATTTGGAGCCATTATTGTGACGGACGCGGGCGAGGGCAGGCATTCATTGTGATTTAGCGGTCGAGCTCAGTGGACAGGGTGGCCTGGAGAATAACGGGAGATAATGAAAACATAATTTATTTAATTCCCACACATCCCTGCCAGCTTTTCTTCTGTGCCTTCACAAAACAAGAGGCGATGGATGTTGAAATGTAATTCGTCTCAACTAGGTGACAACACATGGTCTAAATAACAAAGCACATCAACAGATTAGATAAACTGACCAAGGAACACACTAGTGCAGTCTCAGTCGGGAAAAGGACTTTTATTTTGCACCACCACAACACTGCTCTGAAGATGTTCTCACCTCAGTACACAATTCTGATATTATCTTATTTTAATGACACAAAATATGAAAGTGGCATATGTTTATGTGAAGCAAACCGCAATATGTTTAACTGTATACATATACAAAGTAGGCCTGTGCATTTTTTATACTTTTAAAAGGATAATTTTGAACCCAGAACGTAACCCGTAGATTCTGTTTGATGCTTTGGTAGTACAAAATAAAAGTCACTAGAGTAAAGTTTCCTTGCCGAGATTCTTATGCTTACCGAAGGCTGCCTTAATTTGATCAAAAATACAATAAAAACAGTAATATTGTGAAAAATTATTAAAATTGAAAATGACTTTTCTATATGAATATACTGTAATCTGTAATGTATTCCTGTGATAAAAGCTGAATTTTCAGCATCATTACTCCAGTCTTCAGTGTCACATGATCCTTCAGAAATCATTATAATATGCTGATTTGCCGTTCAAGAAACATTTCAAATATCATATCATGAATATCACTGTACCCTGATACTACTATGGCACCTTAGTACAGTCAATAAATAAACAAATAAAGAGCAGCTGTAAACTACAGCCACATAAACTAATACATTAACAAATACATAAATGAAATCCACTGGCTCTTCTAAGACAGGCTCTAGTTTAATTATCAGTGTAGATAGTGTCGATAATTATTGGTCCATCTGCGTGTAATGAATAGACTGAGTCATAATCTCTCTCTGATGGCTTTAGGAAACAGCAGGGTCCTCTAAAAGAGACTAGACTATATTGATCCTCAACGTAAACGCTCTTTACAATGTTAATAGTCTAATTTGCTTCAATGATTTCTCCCTGTGTTTTGCTAGTCAAGGACAGGCTAATTTATACTTAACTGGAGGTCCCAGTCAACAGCCCTGCAACCAGAGACTTCCTGTGTAAAAACGTAGGCCATTCCAGAGGGAAACCGATGATCACACTGACCATTAGTTCTTCTTTATTTGCCCTTCTACGGGCAATCATGAATTAATGCGCCAGTGCACGGTTACTAGCATTAGCTCTGTCAATGAAATTAAATTCTCTGGGCCAATAGAAGGCACAAAAACCCTTAATGAGGATGAGGTGAGACATTAGCATTATATTAGTCACTGAAATGTCCATTTTTATCAATCAAATGTCGGTGGTAGGCCTAAACTCCGATAATCAGAAATGTATGAGATATACATTTACATTTAGTCATTTAGCAGACGCTTTTATCCAAAGCGACTTACATCTGAGGACTAAAGCAAGCGAGTCATCGTGAAGAGGGAAGAACGACGCAAGAAGTGCTCAAAATACAAAGTTCAGGCATTGCTCAGAGTAGCAAAAGCCAGACAAGGGAAGCTTTAAAAGGGGAAGGAAAGATTTAAAAGAGAGGATTTTTTTTTATTTTATTTTTTTTATATATATACAAGTTGACAAGTTATATATACAATTTGACAATATAGAATGAGCATGAAACTTAGTGCAGCTGTTCGGTTATCAACACAAGACAGATGGAATGGAAGACACAGATTATATAATTTTCTTAAAGCTGCTTTTTTTGGGATATCTCATAAAATAGTGAGAGAAGAGGAACTTGAAACGCATCAATACACCGACACTGTCCTGCTGGGTCGCTGACAGACACTATTAACCTTAAATCAACCTGTTTGCTAAATCAGTGTCACTCAAAGTTAATAACAAGTGTAATCAAATTCATTATGTTAACTGATTTGATTTATTTGTGCATTATGCAAATCATCCCTAAATATAACGAGTCATGACAGATGACCAGGATTTAAAGAGTCTACATTTTCTTTCTCATTCTGTTCAAATGTTAACAAGCAGATGCACTTTTAAATTAAACTCAGATTTCAACTGAACAGCTTACCAAATAAATAAATAAATAAATAAATACACTAACGTTCAAAAGGGGTCAGTAATATTTTTTTAAATCAAAGAAGTCTCTTATAATCTCCAAGCCTGCATTCATTTGATCAAAAATACAGTAAAAACTTTCAATAAATCTTTCCTATTGTAATATATGTTAAAATGTAATGTATTCCTGTGATCAAACCTGAATTTTCAGCATTATACAGTCTTCAGTGTCACATGATCCTTCAGAAATCATTCAAATGTGCTGATTATTATCAATGTTGAAAACAGTTGTGCTGCGTCATATTTTTCGTTTCTAAATAGAAAGTTTGAAAGAACAGTATTTACTTGAAATAGAAATCTATTGTAACATCATAAATGGCTGTGTCCGAAATCTCCATTCAAACCACTGCTCCCTAACCCCTATGTAGGGGGTAGGGAGTAGAGCACTATATAGTGAGCTCACCAGCATAATAGAAACACCACTTTCGGACACTACTCGATCGTCTCTCGGCGCCGTTGATTACGTCATTACTGTCGCACTATTTAAACGCGCCATCATCTGTCAGCTGGTGCCGAGCCAGCTCTGGGCTAAATAGATTTTTTTTTTATAAATACATTACATTATATTGTGCTTATTTCTCCAAAATTGTAAAATTAAAAGTCATTTCTGGCCATTTCTGTTATAATGCGATACTCCACACATGATTATAACTTATAAACATAAATAAAATTAATACACATATTTCATATATTTTCATTTTCGCGCCACACCGTTTTCTCTTGCCTGTCGACATTAGGAAAAAAAAACAGATCTACGTTATCAAATATCTTGCTCATAATACTCTTAATAAAACAGCTTTTATTCACATATTTTATTCCCAGCCACATTTTGGCAATTCCAAACCAAACCATAAAACTACTATTAATGTTGTATTTAATCATTTATTAATTTATTCCCAAAATGTGCCTGGGAATAAAATATGTTCAGAAAATCAATAATTCTGCACACACTATACAAAACGAAATATGCATTTTGACAAACAACAAACAATTCTGTCAGTATTATTAACGGTGATGGCAATGTAGTCAAATAATAAAAGGTATAATTTCACGTATATGAATACTCAAAATACTCCTTCGCAAGAATTTGACACAACTCACTCCCATCCAGCTGCCGAGGCAAAACGCTTCCCTGAGAAGAGGTGGTCCTTCTCTCTTCTCAGGCGAATAAATGTGGCCACATCATCGTTGGTCCCTGACGAGATCAAAATAAATTGACAATCCATTCTTGCTTTTATTTGTGTTCAAATATGTTAGTTTAGCGGTGTGACACATTTGTTAATAACTTTACTGTACAGTAGAGGGCAAATGTTAGCAAGCTGGGTCGTTAGGCATGATTTGTGCGTAATGGGGCAATACGTGCTTACAAACAATTTATACATGTCTGACAAAATTGTAGAACTACTACATATCATAAGTTAAACAAGAAAGAACATAACTTACATTTGTATGACAAATTCGTATTGTCGCGCTGCTCTCCTTGACGTCCATCCGCAATTTTTACGATCAGCGCAATGCATGTATGTAGGGCTTGGGTTAGTGACCATCGGTTGTACACTACTTTTCAAAATGCATTCTGGGATACATTGAGTGGACTATATAGGGTATAATAATCATCACTATACATGCGGACAGCACTACAAAATGGCGAGCTCACTATATAGTCCACTATATAGTGAGTAGTGGGAGATTTCGGACACAGCCAATGTCTTTGCTGTCACTTTTTCGATCAATTCAATGGATCTTTGCTTAATAAAAGTATAATTTCGTACTGAAATATGCATATTAAGTTGGGTTTATGAATAAGACATTTGGGACAATGGTCAAATATACAATTTAGCATGTCTATTCAAAAACTAATCCAGTACAGAAATCTGCAATTGATCAGTCAGAATGTGCAGTTTTCTAAAGAGTTTTAGTTTACAAAATACATGTATCCCATGATGAGGAAATGGTTTGATCATGATCTTGCCAACAACTATTCCAATGCACACCCTGATTGTTATACGTTTCACAGACTGGCTAATCACAGACACTAGAAGACAAATATAGAGAGCGAGAGAAAGGAAAATGAGCTTCGATCTTTCCCAGAGCTCACCCATCAAGAGACTTGGAGGTTAGTGAGTTGCTGTGGCCGATCAAGACCTTGCCCTGAGTGAGTCCGGCTAAATCAATGCTAATTACACTGCCATCTGCACTGCCATCACACCTGTTCACTTACAGAGAGACATGAGCCTTGTCAAAGAGTCCCTGATATCATCCGTGCTTATTAGTCATCGATAGTTTCTGTGCACTCAATTCTTGCCCATGCAATTCAGTCCACATACTATAACTTTGTTCCAAACTTTAAAACCTCTATGACCAAGAACATGAGCAAACTTAAAGGCTGATCTAGCTAAATAACACCGTCGTTTGTGCCAGTACAAGTTTCCGAGGCGTTCGCTCACCAATAATCAGTGTCTGTCAATGTTTTGCCCGCTGAAAGTGAGCTGCCATTACATCAGCCAGAGAAACAAATGAGGGCCATTTCTGCACCGCTGCTCTGTCTGATATGTCAATAAACTCGCAGCAGCGAGAGGAACAGCACAGATGGATTTTTCTCCCGAAGCCAGACAAACAGAGGGACACGTCTGAGTTTTCTCTTAGAGTGGAATCAGTCAGACAAAACGAGACGAGTTACGCACAACTAGCTCAAGTGATGGTGATACAGGTGTGAGATTTCAGTGTCTGGTGTGATTGAATCGCTCAGTGAGATTCTAAGATTATAAAGCCATTCTTAGGTCAATTGTGACAAGGTCAAAATTTCACAGCTAGAAGGCTAACAGGAAAATTTATCAATTAAAATTCATTTAAATAAATAAAAAATTCTCCTAAATTATTAATTTGATTAATGATAAGAAGTATTAATTGTATATCCAGTATAAAATTATGGAAATTGATAAGGAGGTCATCTCCTGTTTGCAGTTCTTATTGGAATTACAAAGTAAATTCCTTTACACCAGCACCGGTGTTGACTTATTAAACAAGATCATTGCCTTTAGCACAATAAAATTATTAGCTTAAGAGAATATTTTAGAAAAATGGCAGAATGCATCCTCGATGGACATCACCCAATGACAAATGTTTCTGAACCCTAAAAGTAAACACTTAACTTTTTAACATAACTTGTTATCCTTGGACAGGTCTTACAGAAAACAGCTCTCAAATGTCATTCAAGCTTGTGTTTCTTCATCGCAATGATACGAAACTTGGTACAGGTTTTGGCACTTGCTATGTAAAAAAAATCATTGACATTATCTGAAAAGCTTAAATGGTCCTGAAAAAAATAGTCACAGAAGTCATGAGAAGCAAATTTCATCTAATGCAAACATTTGGTACTTCGCCCAAACAAAATCTTTCTGAAAGCTCATTTTTTGAGATATCAACCTCAAATTTGGAAGACAACTTGTTTAGATTTATGGCTTTTATTTTCTCACAGTTGTAGAGTGAAAAACATTTTAGAAATTAGATATTTCATATCAATAATTCATAATAATTCCTTGCTTTTCATAATAATAAACTTATTTTATTTAACTTTTTTTTTTTTTTTTACTTTGCTCACTTCAGCAATAATCAGCCAAGTGCATTCTCTAAAAAGATACCAAACTTAAGTCTGTGCTCCAAAGCATTCAAGATTTATGACTTCCTTTTCAGGTCTATACTCAAAAATATGTATTAACAGGTAATAAATGGATCATAACTTTTCCATAAATATAATTTAGTACCATAAAATTCTCTAAAAAATACAAAATATTAAAAATTAAAAAAAAAATGTTTTACTGTCAAGCGAGCGGCACCAGAGCAAACTTGGCTCTATTCAGCATGAACTCCGAGGACCTAGAGTGCTGCAGTTATGGCTTATTTTTATAGGAAAACCCAAAAGTTAGCGTCACCCTGGTTCCCTCAACAAAAACCCAATAGGAATGTTCCATGGGCTTTTGGATTATTGCAGAAAACTAGCTCTCTGACCAACAAATGTTTATAATTCTTACACATTTTGTTCATCATGATAATCTTCATAAATAAACACAACCTTTATGAATTTTGAAGCATAAATACTGTGAATTGCCAGAAGTAAAAAGATAAACATAACCTATAAACAAAGTACACTACGGTCACATTACTTCAGCGTCACCACCATTATGCTTCCGAAAACTATCTCATTCTTTATTTTAATTTTTTCCCTGAAAGTTTGAGTTAGAATAGTTTGTAAGAGTGTGATTATAAACACAAGGCAGTGAAAGTGACTTCAGGACAATGGAACCGGAAGATCTAAAATGCATCTCATTTCCAGTTTTTCCTCTACATAGTTTTTGGAGCACTCATTAGATCTAGATATCCAAGATGTTGCTGTTAATTCGCCGCATCAAACCAAACCCTGCCCATTGTGAAATGTGTTTTCTATTATTGAGAGCATTAGTTGTCAAACCTGTTTAACACACATTTTCTGTCTATAACAAGCAAGTAAATTGCTGGCATTCTCAGAGCTCCTAGAGTAACTATAAGGCTTTGCATGCTTAAAACTCACCATCTTTATAAGCAAGAATCATTTTAGCGCTCTGTTGTGTTCTCTAATGAACTGCGGGTTTGAGTACACGTCCTCTTCGCCACCCAAGCATTAGTAAACTCATAAAGAAAATCATGCAGTAATGAAGACCGACAGACTTAAAAACAAGGAAATGTGATCTTGGATATTTGAAAAGATCTTTGAGAGATGTATGGGGAGAGAAGGAAAAAATGGCTAACATTTATTTATCCTTGCTGTTCTCGTCTTCAGTGCGACGCCATTAGAGTCAGTGGAAGTGTCCCATCGGCAGTCATTATCAAGGCTATCAGATAGGCCCAGCTAGACTCCAACACAGATATAAATACTATCCTCCACACACACACAGTTTAATGATGGAGCCAAAGCTAATGTCTCTCACCCCCTCCTGGTATCTCCTCAAGACTTTTAGGCGGGAAAAAGACAGATATGTGGTGCATGTACATATATACGGTATATATACACCTTGAAGTGGTATAAATGTGCCAAGAGATTTTGCTGTACCATGATATAGTCAAGTCAAGCTAAATTTATTATTGCACTTTTCACAATGCACACTGTTTCAAAGCAACTTTACAGAAAATTATGATGTTAATGTTTGTAATATATAGAACTGACAAAATGTAAAATGTGTACCTTGAATGCAATGTAAGTCGCTTTGGATAAAAGCGTCTGCCAAATGCATAAATGTAAATGTAAATGTAATGTTAATGTTTGTAATATCATCATGTCTTGTGGTTGCATTTAGCAGATTAGAGCTGAACAATAATATAGTTACAATTTGTGACGATACAAACAATCAATCAAGCAGTCTTTGCTATATAGTATAATTGCCCTACAGAATGCAGATAAAGTTGAACAAACTTATATATATAACTTCATATAAAGTTATGGGCTATGATATAGTTACAATTTGCGAATAATTTGAAATAAAAAATTAGGTAGTTGAGATTTGCTATCTTACGATATATATTCTCCAATCTCATCAGCCTGATTTTTACTAGTGCAGAATCAGATATACTGGTGCATCTATGAGCAGACAGAACTTTTTTATGTTACTTAGACAATGGCAAAGAAATGAAGTTAAGGCCCGTTCACATCAAGAACGAGAACTAGAAAGATAGCGTTAATGATAACTATATTAGCGTCCATATCAGTGGACCAAATTGTTCTGTTTATTCTATGTGTGCACTGCAGATTTGTCGTCTGCTGCATTAAATGCTCCAGCTCTTTAATGGATTCTGATTGGCTGTCAATGTTTTTATCGTTCATCAGCTAGAATGTTTTTAAAAGTGATTCCAACAATATTGTTTTCTGTGATACTATCGTTATAGTTGTGGTGTGGATTCTCCTATTCTTTTAGAACGATTTTTAGAACTATATTTTAATCGTTATCATAATTATCATCCTTAGTGTGAACAGGCCTTAATGCAAATAGAGAGGCAGTGTAATGTTGCTGCAAAAACAACTGTATTGTAATATATACCATCACCGTAATATAAAATTACTATGCACCTTATTTGCAACATTTTCTTTGAATGTGCGCAACTTCTGGTTCATTAGCCACTATAGGTAAATAACTAGAACTAGAAAGTGCAGTAAACATCTGCGCTTCAAACCAGTGTGTTTACCATGATAACAAATACCATTTTGCAATATAAAGTACAGCTAAAATTACTGGAACTGAATGACACTGGAAGCCTCACACACTCAAGTTACAAATGGTCACATATGCCATTACGTTAAAAATAAAGTGGATATAAGATTTTGGTCAAATTGCCCAACACTATGTGGTCTTTAAAGATCTCACACTAAACCGCTGAGCTCAATGTTGCAAGTGAAAATAAATGAAAAGATGCAAACTGGTATCGGATGCAAACAATATACGATAAAGGGAACAAAACATGATTGATGGGCGGCCTGATACTGTCCTGAGTTTGTGTCCTAATGCTCTGCGCTCGCTGCTGATAGGTGCATATATCCATGAAGATGTTTCGACAGCGGTGCTGGAAAAAAAACCAAGCCATCATGTGGTTTTGTTATTAATGGGTCTGTATCGTATGCTCATGGCCAAGGACACAATTTGTATCACAATGCAAATATCTGTCATTAAACGCTGACAGTTCATTTTTCCTGCTAGGGAAAGAAAAATGTTTTTTGGTTTGGTGGGCCACGGCGCTTCAACCAGACAGACTTGAAAGGCGATTTGTAGACAAATGTGTGCTGCCATCAGTTTAGTTTGGATAAAACAGCTTTGAGAGAGAGAGAGAGTGTACACTGAAACATTGTACTATTATGATATAAAAAAAACATATACATCAATGGAGATACTGAAACAATTCAATATAAAATTGAATCATTTTCTATAGGCTATACATGTCACAAAATACTACTACATTTTTAGATCTGCTAAATTATCAAAATTGTAAATCAAAGTAATTAAATAATGGCGATAAATCATTAATCACATATATCAATATTTGCATTTTACCAAATGGTGAAAAAAATTTAAAATGCGTTTACAATCACTCTTGTAAGTTTGCAGGTCAAAGCACTGTGAAATGTAGCGAAGGCCCATGAGCTGACGTTGTGGTCGCCGTAATGGATGGTCTCATGGGAACAGCACCTTTGATGCTTATTGATTTTCCTGTTCTTGAGTATCCATTCATTCTCCACTCACTCTTTCTTTTTTGCAACTCTGATCAGTTAATTTACATTTAAGCCAGTTGCTGCTGGAGGCAATTAACTCTACAGGTTCATTAGAGCTTGCTCTGACTTATTAATTAATCAATCTGTGTGTGTGTGTCTGTGTGGAGTGGAGAATTAGCATGGAATAAAACACACACTCATAAACGGCTTTATGTTTCCTTGCAGGTTCAGCACTGTGTTGATTAAGCAAAGCCATGAGATACAACAAAGTATAATTAAAGAGGACTACTGTATATGATATGCAGAAAGAGTGATCCGTTAGCATTCCCATTCATTTCAATTGCAGATGCTCTGATAGCTCAGGACTCCCTCGGAAACACACCATTTAAAATCTTTGCATATGGATGTTCAGTTGTGGGCAGATGTTTTGAGCCTGAGCTGTAAATGATGTAACTATTTGCCACTGACATCATGAGAACAATGACTGGCTGTTCACACTACAAATGCTCAGACCTCAGCAGAAATATCAATACATTTAATTTAAAGCCCTCCAAAAATGATCTATGATTGTTAAGACATCTATAATGAAACTCTTCTAATTTATATTCTGCTTGCAAAAGAATACTTTTGAATGGCCATCAATGGAGAACAACTCCAGCAGGGACTAACTGAATCAAACCTCGACCCTCCATGTATAACCTAATCTCAGCGGTTATTTTAAAGACAAATAATGGGGAAGAGAGAGTTAGGAGAGAGATAACTGTAAATGAGCCCTGAACGCTGCTCCGGCTCGTTGGTTGGCACCGGCTCACATGCACCACTGGGTTCAAACTTGCTGAGCTATGAACTCCCATCAACACACACACACACACGCACACACGCACGCACGCACGCACACACTCGAAGGTTTGGGGTCAAAAAAGAAAGAAATTATACTTTTATTCAGCAAGGATGCATTAAATTGATCAAAAATTACATTAAAGTTAAACTATATTGTTACAAAATATTTCAATTTAAAATAAATGCTGTTCTTCTTTTTGATTTATCAAAGAATCCTCATATAATATAAAGCAGCACAACTGATTTCAACATTGATAATAATTAATGTTTCTTGAGCATCAAATCATCATATTATACTGATTTCTGAAGGATCATGTGACACTGAAGACTGGAGTAATGATGCTGAAAATTCATCATTACTCCCTTGTTACTTTTATTTTTTTAATAAAATAATTTAATTTCTTAATTTGTAATAATATTATTTCACAATGTTACAATTTTAAGTTTTTCAGATCAAATAAATGTAGTCTTGGTGAGCATAAAAGAGACTTCTTTTCAAATATATTTAAAACTGTTTTATCTACATGAATGTGGACGTGTCTATCAAATAACAAGTATTCAACAAATGAAAGACAAATATATATTAGATTTGCCTTACTTTAAGAAAACACTCTCCAACAGGTTTGTGTGTGTTTTGCCAGCGAATTGAATAAAAGAAGCTAAAAGACGACTGCTGTGAACACAGCAATTCATTATGATTATTTATTGGACTCGTCCCCAATGATTTACGTTTGTAAATTCTTCATTCTTCCAATTTAAATTCTGCTGAAATTAGATGTTACGTATGTCATCATTATGTTGATTGGGTGTAGATAGTATTTGTGGGCGGAGCCTGTGGCCTGCTGAGAGTTTAATGATGCATAAGATTAAACTGAAGCGCTCAGCTGTGGTGCTCTCTCTCTCTCACACACACACACACACACACTCGCTTGTTCTTCTGCCTTCTCACACCTGAACACGTGTGTGTGTGTGTGTGTGCGTGTGTGTGTGTGTGTGTGTTCCACAAGAAGTCCATGACAACAACATCATGCTTCTAAAGTATCTACTAAAGGTCTTAACAGGCAGGAGGTTAACCTTTTCCCCGAGCACAGGATGGATCCTCTGACCGGCGCATGATGTCTGCCATCGCACTCTCTATTCATTATGTCCTGACGCCCATCAGCCCAAACCCCCACGCTGGACTCCTCTGCTCTCGGCACAGCCCTCCCTATTCCCAGCGGACAGATCCCAGGCAAAAAAACTAATTCTGCTTTTAATAATCTGTCAGGAGAAAGCGGGTAGCTCATAAATTATGTGTCTGCGCCGGTGCAGAGCCGGCCACCAGGGGAAAGTCAGGCCGGGGAGGGGAAAAAATCAAAGCCTAGGTTTGACAAACTTTTGTGGAAGATAAATAATAACTTACACATTGGATTAGGTGTTAAGTCATGGGCGAGGGGAGCCAGGAGAGCTGCTCCTATCAGACCTGTGCAGGGTGAGGAACTTACACCAGGAATCTGTCACTTGTTTTTGTCCTTTTTCACTCCAGTTTTTATATGCATGTTCTCCCATCTGCTACACCTGCACTGCTGTCTTTGTTTTTGGTCACTTTTCCGGTCTCTGTCACTACATTAGCTTATTGCTATAATATGCATTTACTATATTTCATTGTAAATAAAAAGCGATGGTAATCCGCTTTGAAGGAATTCACGCTAGTGATGGGTGGTATGACCAAGAATCTGTATCAAGGTAGGCTACATTTTTGTAATTCTGCCGGTTTCACGGTGTATCACGCAAACATTGTGATGTCAAACAAGTTTATTATCGAAAATAGTGGTAATCAAAACCGTTTTTAAAACTTTAAAAATGTATTTTATTTTGGCAAAGTGCTGCACAACAGAGTTTCAATGTTTAAATTAAAACATGGACAAATGTTTTTTTGATATTGTGTGATATTCCTTAAAAAATAAATTGTACTTTTTTATTTTGTATTATTTTTAGTTTGAGAAGTACATTCTACACTAGTAATATATTCCTCCCATAATTTCTAACTTTTATTTAGTTTTTTATTTAGATTTTTACGATCATCCGCCATATTTACGACCACCAGCTGGGCAAAGTAATGGCGTTCAATAATAAAAAAAACATATGAACAGAGAAACCAAGAAAAACGCTGACCATTGGACTTGATTCATCCAAAAAATTCAGAAAACATTTTCACAGATCTCAAGCACAGACCCTGCCATAATTAACATTCAGTGACTTTTAAAAATGTTTAAGTCACGATCCACCTCTATATATTGACACTGGATTCATCATGAATTAAATATATTTATATGTAATATATATGAATATTAGATTTGTGGCTAATGAATACAGCAATTGTTTCAGCTACACACTGGTATAGCGGCATTTGAAAAATGCATGCAAAATTAAAACCACAGCACTAATTCACATATTGTTTTGTGAGAAAACACATAAATTAAGATATAAGCCATGCTACCGTTCTAGGCTGTTAGCCTGTGTGTCCATGTGTAAAATGGTGAGGTTATAAGAAGTGCAGTCTTGCTCTTTGACCCCGTGTCAATATCTTCACAAACGATCAACATGTATCATAACTGTGGTCTTCTATCACGCACCGACTAAAGAACAATCTCTATTAGCTGACAGCAGGCGTTGCCGTGATAAATGTTCCCTGACCAAACGGAAAGAATTGCGTGAAATAAAGAGCCATGTTCCAACAAGTCGTGTCAAAATGGTATTGATTCAATCATCTCCAGAAATACACACTCTTGGGCAGCGTAGCGTGCAGCAGATCTGATATGCTCCGCAGAGGTGTGAGACAGTGATTGCAAACTCTTGCCGCTTAAATTTTGGCACACACTTTCCTTCATCGAGCTTTCAGGTGATGAAACGCATAGTGAGACGCTGACTGATTTTCCCAGCGATTCTCTCTTAGATGTTATTCTTAAGACGTGCCAAAGATGCCATTCTATCTGCGTCTGAAAGACGTCTCATTATGAAACAGGTGTGTGAGGCAGCGTACAGCCGCTTGTCCGATACGCAGCACACGAGAGGAGAGAAACAGCAGCGCTCCATCATTCAGACACACTGCTGGAGCCCCTGCAGCTGACCACACAAGTGGAAATGTTTACATTAACTGAGCATGGCCAGCGTGCTCCTGCTGCATGTGCAAAAAGCTAATGATGAGTAAAAACACATTAGTGGCTGCGGTGATGGTTGGCATAGATGAAGGGAACACAGGACCTTCCGAAACATACACTGTAGGAATAGAACTCATAAATATAAAAGGCACTGTGAAGTTTACAGACATTTCCTTTAACCTTAAAGGGATAATTCACCCAAATATTAAAATCCTGTCATTAATTACTCATCCTCGTGTTGTTCCAAACCCGTAATACTTCGGAACACAAATGAAGATAATTTAATGCAATCTGAAAGATTTCTGTCCCTCCATTGACAAATACGCAACTACCACTTCTGACGCTTTAAAAAGTTCATAAAGACATTGTAAAAGTAATCCATATGAATTGAGCGGTTTAGTCCAAATTTTCTGAAGAGACTAGATCACTTTACATGATGAACAGATTGAATTTAGTTTTTTATTCACATACAAACCTTCATCAACTCACACATAAGTCCCAGTAAACGGAAGCTCAAGCATGTTCGCTTGACGTGCGAGAACCAATGAGGTTCATTCTCATGTCACACAAGTACTTACCAAGTTACTAAGTACAAAAAAAAATCTACTGTGAACCACAATGAAACAGCTAGTAAGAATTGGCTGCTTATAGTCATTCTTCCTGGAATACTTGAAGTCTTTGCTCGAGTCCTTGAAATTGTGATTTCTAGTGTTTATTTCAAGGCATCATAGATTTGCTCCCAACAAGAAGGCTGTTCCAAATTGATGATTATGAAGCCTTTTAAGTTACTTTCCTTTGGCAAAAGGCAGCATTGCTCCAGAGTGCATTGGAACAAGCTCAGCGAAAAAAATACATCCAGGATAGTGGATGAAGCGAATTACAAAATAAATATATTTAGAAATATAATTAATACTATAAAGTAGACTAATAAAAAATAGTTCATCTAATTAAAAAAATGCTATTTTAACATTACTATTTTAGAATTTGCAGTGGGCTAATTCCAACATATTCGCCCATGTTAAACATTCAATATCTGTCAATCATGAGGTTGATGCCTTAAATGTAGCTGGCTAACTAGATAGAAAGGGAGTTCTCTAGGTTTTTGAACACACACACACACACAGAGAGAGAGAGAGAGAGAGAGAGAGAGAGAGAGAGAGAGAGAGAGAGAGAGAGAGAGAGAGAGTGTAATCCTCCTTTGCTTCTGACCTTGACTCTGTGGTCTGGTGGGTGTTGAGAGGGTAATACCTCATCATATCCAGGGCAACTGTAGATGCGGAGGGGAAAACCTCATAAAACAAAAGTATAGCAGGTTAAATAAAGCAAACCACCCACACAAACAAACACTCATTCGGGGCCACTGTGAGCCTGACCCCCAGTACAGGAGGGTTAATTCAGTTTTCACCACAATCCTCATGCATACATCATGCACACATTGCAGAGCTGAAGTTGGCTGGAAACATGATGCACAAAAAAAGTTTATTTAAATCAATTCTATTCATATAAAATATTATTTAGTGATCACACGAACTTCATTCTTCACTTGTGATTTTGTGAAAATTTGCAATATAATCATCACCATTATATGACATCAGTGAGATTGTTGTGCAGGTGAACACATTGTTTGTCCAGATTTTATGTACATCCCAAAAACTTGTGCAAAAGCGTGTAAATACATGCTCTTCAACACTGACCAACATTACCGGAATCATTTCATGTGCACAGTCCATACCAAATGTTCTAGCAATTTCTGTTCATATTTTAAAGTTTTCCTAAATGTCTTCAAAATTTCAGTGCATATCTACTGTAAACCACAATGAAACAGCTAGTACGAATTGGCTGCTTATAGTCATTTTTCCTGGAATACTTGCAGTTGTTGCTCGAGTCCTTTAAATTGTGATTTCCACATCACATATTAAAGAATCTTCATAAATGTAAAACTCGACAAGCCTGACATTCACAGACAGCAGTGATCAGTCAAACGGGCCAATAGAGACAAGAGTTAGCTGGTCACGCAGGAAAAGAAATTGAGGTAAATATATGCCTCTGCTCTCCTCAGCAAGGACAAAGACAATGAAGATGACTGCACCTGCCAAAGACCAACCAACTGAGACAGTTAACACACACCAACACCAGGCAGCCTTCTATTACACACTCAACACTGCCTTCAATGTGTTAAAGATGTAAATAGCTGCTTATAATCAGATAATTGCATTGCAGACTGAAAGAAAGCAATCAATTCGGATGGATGGATGGATGGATGGATGGATGGATGGATGGATGGATGGATTGGATGGATGGATGGATTGGATGGATTGGATGGATGGATGGATGGATGGATGGATGGATGGATGGATGGATGGATTGGATGGATGGATGGATGGATGGATGGATGGATGGATGGGCTCAGCCTATGAGGCACTGATCCTGTACAGCAGTCTAAGGCCCATTTAACCTTTACAGATGTCAGACCTGGAGCATATTGCTTAATAAACCATATCATGTGACAGATTTCCTGCATATTTGAACTACCGTTTTCCGTGTCAGATTTGTAACACAAGCAGGTGCAAATTCTGTCTCAGATCAAAGAACAAGGTGTAAAAAAAAAAACGTCCATGAGTGTCATGTAGATTTTACCAGAGCATATAAGAAGCTTGCTAATTTTCTAATCAAACAGAAAATAACACAGGAATGTTTGATAAGGTTTTTTGTAGACTTGATTGTTGAGTCAATAACAAGTGTTCACACTCGGAGTAATTAATAAGAACGTCAGGGAAATTTTATTAATTGTATCTTGTATAACATCAATTTAGTTCAGATTGCCTTTCTGACAAGCCATTTTAATTAAAAATATCAAAAGCAACATTGAAGAAGTACTGCAGCCGTTTTAGGAAAATATCAGATAATACTGCCATCTGGCACCTAAAGTGTCTCTTGTTTCAGGACTAATTAGAAGCAATGCCGTGAAGTCAGTAACAGACTCAGAATAATGGCAGCAAGCGCGAGAACTGAAGCGCAGCTGAGATTTTAGGCCTGATGGTTTTCATAATTATTAAAAATAGACGTGCACATCTCTGCACACCTGCACATCTGCAATGTCTTTGGCTTTAGGATGCATTAAACACAACTGCATATATGAACTGATAAAAGACTACATCACAATTGCATCGTGATCTCAGTATTCGAAGGTATAAAAAGTGTGGTTCTGCCACACATACATGTTGTACATATGGATAGATATTAAAATGTAAATTATCAAAATATTTACATCATATACAGCATAGAAATTAAGAACTTTAGATGTACAAAGCTGCCATAGTGGCTTTTAAATGTCCAAGACAGGATAAACGTTTACAAGAGTCTTATGAAGATGTTGATGAAATGATATTAAGCAGTTCAGGTGATGGTGAGCAAGAACAGCATGTAAATTGTGAGAGTGTGTGTGTGTGTGTGTGTGTGTGTGTGTGTGTGTGTGTGTGTGTGTGTGTGTGTGTGTGTGTGTGTGTGTGTGTGTGTGTGTGTGTGTGTGTGTGTGTGTGTGTGTGTGTGTGTGTGTGTGTGTGTTTGTTGACCCCGCTGCTGGCTCGTGTCTCTAGTCACTTTCCTCGGTAACTATGAGTCATGCTTTGTTTCACCTGACGTGTAATTATTTTTTCCATTAAACACAGAGTCATATTTCAGTTTGTCGGTAAAATTTCAATCAGGGTGCACTAATGCACACTAGACAGGGAAACTTTAGAACAATAACAAGATGCATGCGCAAAGAAAATATAACACGTCAATAAGGAGAGAGAACGCGTACAAGAAAAAAAATCATTTGCAATCTGAGGGTGATGTATACGTTAAAGTGTCAGCAACTGATGAAAAAAAATTAATAGCTTTCTGCCAAGAGAGAAACATTCTTTGATGGATATGCGCTCATTTGCATATTTTCCTTTACACTTGGATTGGCGCTTGAGTGATATTTAAATCTTCACCTTGACTGCATAATGAGGGGCGGAGCTTTGCTCTACACAAGCTTTCATTATTGACCCGCATGTCAACACACTGTAAACATGTTCGGTACAGTGACGGAGCTGTGTGTCTCCTTCAGAGTAATGAATTACAAAAAAACTTATTTCTGAATGAAATAATGGTGGGTAATGAACCTCATTGTCAAAGTGGCTGAAAACTTGGCTGTATGGGAATAGTTGAAGAATCTGTCATTATTTACTCACCCTCATGTTGTTCTAAACCAGTATGCTGCATTTTTTTCTGGAAAGTTTAAATCTTTATATGATAGTTTTATGTGAGAAACAGATCGAAATGTAATCGAATAAGAAACTCCTCAGAATCTGAAGATCGCTATTACTGATTAACCCTGACTTATCAAAAACTAATGACTGTCTCTCTTGATGGAGTTGGCTGAAGATTGCGACGGGCGGCTGCAGAGATGAAACCTTGAATATAGAGATCACTCCATTTCTCAGGCCCTGATATGACTGGCTTTCCCCTCACTGTAGTAATGGGCAGTTGAGGGGATCTGATGCGTGACATTTCAAGCGTTCAGTCTAGAGGTAAGTGACAGAGAAATGATCACGCCTCGGAGTTAATCTAAAGTCCTGATACCTGCGCAGATGTGTGCTCTTATAGAGACTCCGCTGCGGGCTGTCACTGATTTCTATCAAGAGCTGTCAGATAATTACATGACCGAGAGAACCTGAGCACTACTGTGGTCCATCAGCCCAGAGGAGTTCTTACAACAACAAAAAATCAATGCGCACCTCAGCTGTCTCCAACCACGGGCCAGTTTATAAACCGTTATTTCGTTTCTGAACTGAAACTGAGCTGGTAAGAGTTTATTGCAGATTTTAACAAAATATTACATCAAATCAACAACAAACATTCCTCTAATGAAAGAATTTACTTTTATGTAAGCTACTTTTTTGGAGCTTGACAGCTACTGGTCAGCTTCTTTCATTATAAGGAAAAGATCAGCCTGGAAATTCTTTCTTTTATTTATATGGGTTTTGAATCAGAATGTTAATTTCTGGGTGAGCTATTCTCATTTTATTGCAGGTTTGAAAAGCCCTCATTCACACCACACACCGGCTCTGACCTGCACTTCACACATTCACCATCACCTCCTGCACTCCCATTACTCCCCCCTCCTGCCATCCAACCTGAGCTCAAGGTCTGTGTGGAGGACGTGAGCAGAGTCTTCAAAAAACAGAAGACTAGGAAAGCCTCAGGCCCAGACGGCATCTCATCTGCTTGTTTAAAAGCCTGCGCTGACCAACTGGCCCCGGTCTTCACGCAGATCTTCAACAGATCATTGGAGCAGTGTGAAGTTCCCTGCAGCTTCAAACGCTCCACTATCATTCCTGTCCCCCAAAAAAACAAAATCACTGGACTTAATGACTACAGACCTGTCGCTCTCACGTCTGTGGTCATGAAGTCTTTTGAAAGACTGGTGTTGGCCCACCTGAAGGACATCACTGGACCCCTGCTGGATCCCTTTCAGTTTGCTTACAGAGCAAACAGGTCTGTGGATGATGCAGTCAACATGGGACTGCATTATATCCTGCAACATCTCGACAGACCAGGGACTTATGCAAGGATCCTCTTAGTGGACTTCAGTTCGGCCTTCAATACCATCATGCCTGATCTTTGATCAAAACAGTGGAGATGATCGTGGACTTCAGGAGGAACAGCCCAGCACTCCCCCCACTCACCATCATGAACAGCACTGTGGAAGCAGTGGAGTCATTCAGGTTCCTGGGCACTTCCATCTCTCAGGACCTGAAGTGGGACAATCACATTGACTCCATTGTGAAAAAAGCCCAGCAGAGACTGTACTTCCTTCGCCAGCTGAGGAAGTTCAACTTGCCACAGGAGCTGCTGATTCAGTTCTACTCAGCCGTCACTGAGTCTGTCTTATGCACTTCCATCACTGTCTGGTTTGGCTCAGCTACCAAATCGGACATCAGGAGACTACAACGGACAGTCCGGACTGCGGAGAGGATCATTGGTGCCCCCCTGCCAAACCTCCAGGACCTGTACTCTTCCAGAGTGAGGAAGAGAGCAGGTAAAATCATCACAGACTCCACTCACCCTGGACACCTCCTGTTTGAACTGTTACCGTCAAGACGGCGACTCAGATCACTGGCCACAAGAACATCTCGGCACAGGAACAGTTTCTTCCCACAGGCCATTTCCCTCCTGAACAGTTAACACTCCTCCCAAGGCATATGCCTGTAAGTGCAATACTCCCACTGTTTAGTGCAATACCCTACAACTCAGGTGATACTTATATGTAGATTTATTTATTTATAATATTGAAAACACTGTAAATATGTTCAGAATCTGTAAATCTGAAATGTCTATTCTGACTAAACCCAACTGTGAAATTTTTATTCTCATATATTTATATTTATATTTTTTATTCTTATAATTTGTAGTATTATGTTTCTTGTTGTATTTGTATTTGTATATGTGCACTGGAAGCCACAGTACCAAAACAAATTCCTTGTGTGTGCAAGCACACTTGGCAATAAAGCTCTTTCTGATTCTGATTCTGATTAAATTGTGACTACAATAAGGTTGTTTTTCATAAATAAAACTGTCAGATGTATATATTAATGTTGTTTGCATTTTAGTTTTGCCTGTCCGTCTGCTTCCCTTGTTAGTTTCCTTGGTTACTGATTATGTTACGCACCTGTTTCCGTTTCTTTTGATTATTCCCTGTGTATTCAAGACCTTGTCCACAATAATACATTTTCGTTTGAAAACATATCTTTTTCTCTCCGTTTTGGCACAGATTTCTTCAACAAAGACGGAGCATTTGAAATTAGAAAATTCCATTTTTGCACTGTTGAGTGAACTGTGAAAACGTATTCGTAAACTATGATGCATTTTTTGTATGCATTCGATAGATATCTATGTTTATACCGATATTGTGCCTGTGTTATTCACTTTCACACTGTTGCTGGAGATAAGTTACTTTGTACACTCTTCATATCGCAGTCCTGCAAAGATGACAGAAAATGTACTCGCAATTGCTGTCCTGCGGCTAAACATGATGGCAGTTGTGTTTTAGACCAAACATATAATGCTGAATGAGTGCGACCTGGACACATCAGTGAATGGTGAAAGATTTTGCTAAATAAAATTATCCTGCTAGAAGAATAACACCAGAACTTTATGTCTGTATAAATCAAGTAGGCTAAGCATTTATGAGTTTTTGCACAATAAGGTTAATTTGGTGTTTTCCAATGTTTCAGTGTGGATGTGTAACTTTTGGTAGATGCTATTGTGAATTGAGAGTGTTTTGAAACAAAAATGGCATTTTCAAATGTTTCCGGATTAATGTAGATGTAGCCCAAGCCTTTAGTTCTCACAGTTCTTGGTTCGGTGTCGTCTACATGGCTGTTCTGCCAAGCTTTTTCCTTGTTGGATTTACTTTTAAAGACTGTTATGCTTGTTAAACTCCATCGTCGTGCAATTCATTGCAACTACCCGTGACAAAAACAATGCAGATGTATTTTTGATAACAGAAAGTCAACACCACTGATTATTGTAAAGCTGAAATAAAGCAAAATATAAATATTTCATGAAAAATTAAACAAAAATTAGAAATGTTGCCATGGCAAGTACTTGGTAAGTTAAAGTACTAAAATTACTCAAATGAAATTTGAGCTAAATAAAAATATAAAAAAACTAAAACCTAAATTAACCTTAAAAATAAAAAATCTAATTAAAACATATCAATAAACACTCTGATAGTATGCTATATAAATAATACTAAAATAGTACGACTCAATGATCTAGCCAGCCTGGCTGCTCTGGCCTTCAAGGGAGAGACACAACCTATCGAAGGCCAACAAATCATCCTGTAATCACCCTTTCTGTCCTGGGTCACCCATGCATGCCCAACGTCCCATTCCAGTGAGGATGAGGTGACCCCACACAGAGCTGACCTCATCACCCCCCCACCCCCTACTGCTCACAACACCTTATGAGTGTCCTTCACATAAAGTGTTAGAATTGTTGTGTTAAGTTTTATTATAAAACTATGATTTGTTTAAGCTTTGCAGTACTGTGCAAAATACTTAAGGCACATTATTATTTTTAAGCCAGTTATTTATATATTTTGCTGTAGTGTGTCAGTAGGAAATATCACTTTACATTTCCAAAAATTCCTTTTCAAATTCCTTTCCAAAAAATCTTCCAGTGAGATTTCTGTCTGACAACAGCCGGTATGATTCACATGGTGATCTGATCTCACCATCATCGAGTCTATTGGTTATTGCATGAAGAAACAGAAAAAAATGAGACTAAATCCAGAAGAACTGTGGCAACGTCTCCAAGACACTTGAAGAAACCTTCCTACAAAGATACAGTACTGTTAAAAGTTTTAGGCACTGTAAAGTGATATGTCAAATAGATTTTATCTATCAGTTAACTTCTATTAAATAAATGAAATGTTTGTGTGACCACCCTTTGCATTTTAAACAAATGCACATAGTTTTTCAGCTAGCTTTGGAAGAAGGTTTCTTCAAGCGTCTGTCTCAGTTTCTTCTGTTTCTTTGTGTAATCACAGACAGACTCGATGATGGTGAGATCAAATCTCCGTGTGGATCATACTGGCTGTTGTCAGACTCTTTGAGCTTACAAAAATCTCACTGGATTATTACAATTAATGGCAAAATTAATGTTTGGAAATGTAAAGTGATATTTCCTTCTGACACACTACAGCAAAATATATAAATAACTGGCTTAAAACCATTTTTGTGTTTGAAAATACTAACGTGCCTGAGACTTTTGCACAGTACTGTATATATTTGTTTATTATAAATACAGAGAGAAAATAAACAGAATGTACTTTTTGCAAACATATATTATTGTATTATTATCATTAACAATACAAAACTTGCTAAACATGCTTCTACCTTTACAGAAACTTCATCAGAAACTTGACATTGACATCTTAAATATGCAGAAATCCTGAAATCTTTTTTTACACATACATTCACAACAGCGATAATATTATTAACGACAAAGGCCAGGAATGCTCTATCAATTCATTTATATTTCTTTACCTTTATCACTTTGGTCATATCAAGTTCTTCTTCCAAGACCTTAAGCCCCTGAAGCAAAGCTAACAAAGGAAGATAAATTCCTCCATTTTCCCGTCAAGCCATCACTCTCTAAGGTGCCTCGTACAAAAAGAGACGGTAGAAAAGGTGTCACAGCTGTAGTCGGGTCACTTGAAGGGTTTCTGAGGTGATTGAGCATGTGTTCATGAGCTCAAGGCCACACAATACAGAACAGTACAGTTCCAAACACAAGGTCACACACACACACACACACACACACACAACAAAGACAACTCTATATGGATTATGACATATCAACAATATGTGCTTGGAATGCTTGGAGAGATCATGGAGATGGATGGCGGTGGACTGCTGTTACAGAAGGAGTTTTTGATCAGTTCACTACAGAAGTGACTCATGATGCGGTGACACGGTCAGTTGAGCAGTCACAGATCTAATGCTCCTGTTTCCAGTTACTCACACTGGCTCTCATAAGATTTAGTTCCTCCATGCATGAGAGTTCACCTCATTTGTAATGTTTGGACACCTCATTAGCGGTTGCTTTATAATTGCAGAGAGATTATAAAAAAAGATAGCCCTAACACTGACTCTGACGTTGCATTGGAATGAATGAAACCCGTATATGCCCCTATGCTGTTCATTTATTCCATGTACTGTGAGGAAGTCTTTCTACAGTGTTCAATAGTTTATAAAGTTTTTAACTTTGCTGTTCATTGCTAAGCCTGGCCTGTCTTTTCAAAACAATTCCTAAGGATAAAAATACCTCAAAACTGAACATTGGAACAGACTGTATGTTTAACCCTCACAGTCTTGTTTTCATTCGCAAAAATTAAATGATTGAATAAAAATTAAATAACACTACCCCAAGGTTTTAGGCCTATATATTAGTTCGATTATCCATGAATAATCATTTGAATTTTAGTCTGCTCTTCACCAAGCTATCATGTGACTTTGGCAGATTAAAATAGTGCATGATTTGTGACAAAGCTGCTTTATATTATGTCAACTGGCCATGGATTTTATGTAAAGAACAAGCAGATTTTTTTTTTGTGGAGGCCGATAAAAAAAAATTGCATCATGTTTTTATAGGCTATATTTATTGATAATTATGCTCACATACACAAATGATACCCACTGATATGTAAATGCTCTTGATAGGCTAATTAATGATGCACTATAATCTCTCCTATCACCAATAAAACAAAACCTGTCAAATAGTCAAACAACCAAACAAATCATACAGACTAGCCTATATACAGACTTATGGCCCTTATAAACATTAATACATGAATGGAGAGCCCCATTTCATCCATCTACTCACCTATGTAAAAATGAATCTCATATATATAATCATGACGATCCATCTCTCTTGTTTTGAGATTAGTCAATAATTTGCATTTCATTGATATTTGGTATAAACTTTTCTATTCAACTGTGGTCTTATAGGGGGCAGTTGTGGCCTAATGGTTAGAGAGTCGGACGAAATATAGATGGGTGGAGTGAATGAACAGCGCTCTCGTCCACTCTCTTTACCCACAACTGAACTGCCCTTGAGCAAGGCACCTAAGATCAGCAATCGCCGACTGCTTCGGGTGTGTTCAATACTCACGGCTGTGTGTGTGTGTGCACTTGGATGGGTGAAATGCAGAGCACAAATTACAGGTATGGGACACCATACTTGGCTACACCTCACTTCACTTAACCTCAGACTCTACTGTGATACTGAAAACTGATTGGTTTGAATGGTTACCTTTGACAGTGATTGGTTGTATATACATGTAACCGGTGGCTCGCGACACCAAGCGTGATGTGCGTCACTTGGACACGGGACAGCAGGCGGTGGTTCACCTGGATCTTTTATTCACCCTGATATAACACACAAAAAAGCAGTGACACTGCAAAACTGCAGAAAAAGACGAGTACGAAACAAACAAAAAGAAAAATTACATTAATCAAGAAAATAATACAACTGAGAAAACATAGCTGATATAAAACTCAATCAAGCAGCCTCTTTAAGAGTGAATTGCCCTTGTTCCCTATAAAATAAATATGTACACTGATCACCGTGTGCTCTCATTTCCACATATTTGGGCGGAAAGCAAAAAAATAACTCAAAAAAGGTTAAAATGACAAAAATAATCACACAGGTAAGTAAAATATCATTGCACACGTGAACTGGAGTGGAAATATAGATATAAAAGCAATAATTAAAGATTAAATGAGATTATCAGAAAGTCAAAATAAACCTACCATGAGGTTACAATACTAATAGGAAAAGGAGGAGACAGAACAGGAAGTTATTATGTAGATTCGTGACATCACAACAATTAAAGGGGAAAGCACTCGTTTCGGTCAGATCAGGTATATATAAATGAACAATTTTGTGTGAATTATAGTTAACAATACATATATTTAAAAGTAAAATTTCTATACTGATTACATACGGAAAGAGACAAATTTAGCAGACAATGTTGCGTCATTTGAATATCTAATAACGTCAGTTTAGTAATAATAAAATAATAATAATAATAATATATAATAATTCTGCTCTGGTTGGTCAGTTTAGTAATAATAAAAAGAGTCTTTATGCTGTCAGCTCCTGCAGTAATTAAAACTCGGCTACTGTGCATAGAGAAACACTGGCTATTTGGTATTGATAATATACATATAAATGTATAGAAAAACACAGACTTTAGGATAGATCTGAAGCAGGAGTATTTGAAATCATCTGGGGTTTTGTCCCTTAAATGCCTATAATGATTCCACAGCCATACTGTTGTGATAAATCAAGTTATTACACATAATGTTCTTGCATAAATAATACTGATTAATTAGCCAGTCAGACCAACTGAGGATGAAGGGTGTAATATATATCACTGTCAAAGCCCTGAACAAATCCTTTACACTGCTATGATTTTAATTAACTAACTAGAAACCTCTCCACGTCAAGAGAAAATTAAAAGGAATTATGATCACGGGTCTAATTGTGCTCTCAGGTTCACAAATCTTATGAGAAACGTTTAGATTTATAAGTATTTATCAGTGTCATCAATATGTTTGGATTATATTTGATGAACTAATGCACCACACTAGACAAGCTATTTAAAGAAAAAGGCCACTTACTGTTATTCTGTGAGAATGTTTTATTTTAAGTAAAGTGTGTTTTCTGAGCCACTAGTGGCACTATATGCAATCTGTTTTTGTTTGTTTGTTTTTTTGAGAAAGAGAGACCCAACATGCATACTTTGGCACTAGTTGGCACTAGGTAAAGGTGCATTAACGTTTTACAAATCCTATTACAATAAACAAACGCACCCTCTTGCAATTAAGAGTTGTGGTTCCAATCCTTCTTAAAGGAATAGCTCAAGACAAATAAAAATAAAGATCTTCCATGGAACAAAAATTGAGCAATGATACACAGAACAAAAACACAAATGCTAAATGGGTCAGTCTGAGAGATTTCCATCTCAATGCCGCAGAAGAAAAGACATTATCATACTAAAGCCATTACAGGTTAGAATTATCGTGATGATCATACAGAGCTACAGTATGGCATAAAACACAAATAGCGCACCTAGCTCTCTGGAAAATGAAAGTCACACTTGAGTTGAGTAGGTTAATTAAACCTCTCTAATGAGGCTACTAAACCAGGATCTAATGTAGCTTCTCGGCAATGCTCGTGGGGAATCGTGGTACTTTGGTTTAATAGCGACGGCTATGTTTTGCCCTGCCGAGGCTGTCCGTGGTAATGGAGCCTGTGCATGGCACATAAAAGCCATTGTCTTTGTTCTTTATGGACGATCCGTGTCTTCTGCTCAACATTCATCCATTACGCACAAAAGAAGGAGGGCTGTCCTGTGCTGCCTTATAAATCTCAATAACGAACGACACCCAAATGTCCACAGTCTCAAAAAGGTTTAATTACGGTGACTCTTAGAATCCCTCCTCATATTCAACTTGATTACAGTACAATTGATACCCAGGTAATTGATAATGCCTGGGTGAATAATGTTGTCAATTTTCTCCCTAAATCCCATTTTGGTAGCCATCTGGGCCACGTAAACAGCTCCCGAGGGAGGAGAGCTATTAGACAATAATTACTCAGAAGTCATTTATTCTTGAGGAGTGTTTAGCGTTTATCTGTTTTACAATTAAAATGGAAAACAGGCCTCTCCGCACACTTATTCTCAATATACGGATTGTTCCACCTCCTCTGACAGCACTTGAACTCTTGACACACTCTCATTGTCTCTTGATAAGAAGATCTGGGATGGCCCGCATCCACAATGTTATGTTACTGTGAAAACAGCAGCCAGTACTGGCTAATAAAATAATGATTATTAAAATGGCGACCGTAGTAAAGTGACTATTTTGTTGGAAGATTAGGTAATTACGAAACTAGTTGGATGATTTCACAAGGATATGCACCTTTGCCTTGATTTCTTTAAAACAGCAAAGTCCACACTGAGGTTGGCTGAGCAAGTAATTAAGAATGTTTATGACTTCTGGGCACTTTTGCGCAAACTGCCCATTTATTCATTCAACCTTACAGTTTGCTGACTAGCAAAAAAATCAGAATTTTCTCACTTTGAATATATGCATTAAGGGAGAGATATTATTTAATTATTATTTGCGGGAAACAACAGATTATTTTACGATTTATCTGGGTTTCATGTCTGCATAACTTTGCATTTAAAGTGGCAAGAATCATAGGTGTGATCATATGTGAAATTTTTACATGATTCCACGCTGGATAGAGAGATGGAGCAAGGAGTTCATTTTAGTATCAAATTGAGTTTCTTTTTTGCATTTTAAACCTAGCCTATAATGTCAAGTTAGATCAAGTCACATTTATTTAAATATAATTTAAATTTAATTTAAATTATTTAAATTAAATTTATTTAAATTGTTTTAGACCCTGTTTACACATTTTGGCCGATCAGATCACAAGTGGACGACACTAAATACAGGTAAACGTGGTCTAAAATGTTTTGAGCTTGTCCACTTTCGACAACTTCAAGAGGTAGTTGAAAACACATTCGACCAGATTGCTTTTCGTAGTGTAGACCCTCATGTGGTCAAATGTGCTCAAACAGCCACAAAAGACCTGCTTGTCTCCGCCTACTGACCTATTGCATAAACATTATGGGAAGCGCTCTAGCCGGACGGGATTTAAACTGTGTTGACTGAAGACCCAAGTTTGGTTTGAAGATGAAAAACGTACCAAGCACAATGTTCTCTCGCCATTCCTGATTAACACACTCACAGTGTTCGGCGTGAGTGTGTTAATCTCTCGGCTGTCAGAGCAGAAAAGAAAGCCGTCTTTTCCGTTTTTTTCAAAAGTTTTTCAGTCATCTCCATGCTCGTTCAAATGTAAATTTCGTACGCTTATTTCGCCCATTAGATCGATCTGAAAAAAAAAAAAAAACATACATTTACCCGCCCATGGAGACCCCCCTCGAAGAAATCAGGACAGAAATGGTTGAAAGTGGACAAAAGATACGGATTAAAACACCATGTGTGAACAGGAATGTGTCTCCCTCGTCTAATTGCGATCCAATCGACTAAAACGCATATTAATACCAAGGGTAAACAGGGCCTAAAAGCAGCATCACAGTAATAAAAAGGAAATAACAGTATTAATGTTGCAAAGTTCTGCAAAGTTTTTCAGTAGAAAAAGCAGCTCTAAAAGGACAATAAGTGTTATTATTCAGCTCAATTCCTTTCAATGCTGATTCAGTTTAGTTCAGTAACAGTGTGGATATCATATGTATAGTACCATATTAATGCATTTACTTACTTGTATGCTGTTTATATTGCAAAGCCATTAAAATAAATACTCACCTTGGGTTATGTCCCATTCAGAACTGAATTGAGCCCTTGGAGATTTATACATCTTGCAGATGATTACACCTATAGGAATGTATATTTCAACATTTGAATAAACTTTTAACTGTAGTAGGCCCTAAACTATTTCAGTAAACTTTTGTGGATCATAATGGAAGAACACTTCATTTCCCAGAATGCATTCACTGTGTTGAATTATAATTCAGTTCAGTACTGGTTCGAAATAACCTGTTAACTTGGTCATGTGATCGATCTTTCTTCTCTCATCGGACTGCATGTCTCTGCTCAGTTTCAGCTCATGATCTCACACACACACACAGCGGGGTTCACAGCCATCAGGAGGAGTCACACACTGCACATAATGTCCGATGAAAACACCACTCAGTCAAAACGGGTCACCTCGTCTAGGGCTGCATTTTTTAATTCCTCACAGTGTTAAAGATTTAATCCTCATTTGCCTGATGCCTCTGGGCACGAATCACTGACATTTGTAATAATTGTTGTTTTGGGGTAATCTCACGAGAGTTCACAGAGGCAGAGAGGATCTGCGCGAAGGACTATGTCAGCTTTTATTTATTTGCACAGGAATCGCCCGAGGCATCTCCTCTCCTCATCACAATTATGAAGCTGGTCATGAGAGAGAGAGAGAGAGAGAGAGAGAGAGAGCGAGAGAGAGAGAGAGAGACTGCGAAGAAAGAACTGAAACTTACCAGAGCTTGCTAAACAAATGGCCATGTAAGTACATCGGTTGAATGCGAATTTTATCCTGCATCACAAAAACGTCACTCTGGCGCCATATTCAAATCATTTCCATAGGATTCCATTACTGCACTCAACGCAAAACTTTTACACTAAACGTTAACACTGATAGAAAATGCATAAATGCCATTAGTTTTTGAAATAGCAATATTTCAGCTTGACGCAAATGTACCATTTCATTTAATCTTCTTATCACTCACTCCCTGAAAACCACATGTCTACAGGTATTAGTTTTTGAAGTCTCTCTGCTCACCAAGGCTGCACTTATTTGATAAAAACAGTAATATTGTGAAATATTATTATAATATGTGAATATATTGTAAAAATGCAATTTATTCCAGTGATCAAAGCTTAATTTCAGCATCATTAGGCCTACTCCAGTCTTCAGTGTCACGTGATCCTTCAGAAATTATTCGAATATGCTGATTTGCTGCTCAAGATACATTTTTGGTTGTGCTGCTTCCTATTTTTTCAGTATTCGTTGATGAGTAGAAAGTTAAATAGAACAGCATTTATTTAAATTAAAAGATTCATTCTTGCTGAATAAAATTATCCATTTCTATCTTTTCTTTTTTTTTTCTTTTTTTTTTTTACTAATTCCTAAATTCCTAACTTTTGTATCAGGCTATATAAAAGCCAACATGTATACAGTATTTTGGGTTCTGACCCAAAAAATACAGCATGAAAACAAACCTGAGAAGGATGGTGGAATCAAACTCGGTAAGTAATTCGAACCAAGTGTGCAACTTCCAAAACTTTTCAGAGTGTATTTACCAAAAACAGCTGAGGTATTAGTGATACCCAGGGCCTCCGCAAGAATGTGTAATCCTTACGGGCCTGTTCCCCCCCTCACCATTGAAGCGCTCCGTCCCATTGTCTGCCGCCCTCAAAGCGAATAGTGGGAGGAAGCTTTGGATTGGGAATCCCACACGGTCTGTTACTGGCCCTCTCTCTGAAAACACCCCAAGCTTTTGTACAAATATTACAATAACACTTTTTTGATCTATTGTGCCTTCTGTTGACTGTGCCTACTGACCAAACGGACTGGACACGGAAAGGAAGTGACCCTCCCAAGCAAATGAAAAAGCAAAAATCTCTTTCTTCTTGTTTGTAAGTGGCCCCTCGCATGAGGAGGGGTTCAGGTTTAAATGTTGAATTAAACTTTAAAGAAGGCTTAAGAACAGAGGGCACATCGAGCCCCCTGAGACAGGCCATAGAGAAAGAACGAGAGATGAGAGAAGGAAATAATAGAAGGATCCAGAAGAAAGAAAGAAGACGGTCTGTTTCATGATCATTTTTTCATTCCTCTATCTGCCCCCTAAGCAGATGCTGAAGCAGATGGCGGAAAATGAGCAGAAAGTTTATGAGGAGGTGGTGAGAGATTGCAGGAGGGCAGCTGGGAAGGTGAATCAGAGAAAAGCCAAAGAATCTAGGCTCTCAGAGTTTTTTTTTTTTCAGAGGAAATGATGTCATCATCTTCAGAACTGCTCACTTTAAGCCATTTCTGAACAAAATCGGTGTTTAAAAGGGGCAGTTGACAATAAAAAAGGCCAATCATTCTGCATCTTATCATATTCATATCTTATGTTGTCATAATTTGGCTGGAAAACTAAAATAATAAAATGTTTCATTCGAATTATTAATATTTGGGTAGTTATAAATACAATGTGGCAATTACTGCAATATTACAAACCTCTCGTGAACTGTGAAATACAGATCATAATTAATGCAAGAAATACTATGCAGGACTATTGAAATGAGCTAGTGAAATCAAAGAGTTGATTAGAGAAGAAAAATCTAAACATCTAAAATATAATGAATGTATAATGTCCAAAAAGTGGGCCCAACAATTTTAGGATGCTTAATAAAACTTAAAAAGATATTTGTATTAGATACAAAAAAATCAAACCAAGCAACATTTTCTCATAACGTCACTATTAATAACTACTCGTTTAAACTTTATCCTATGACTTTTTAATTAATTTCATTTTTTAAATTATATATATATATATATATATATATATTTATTTTTTTTATTTTTTTTTAATTAAATATAAAAATATATTTTATTATACTTTTAAACTTAGTTTTTCTTTAAATAAAATGGTTTGATATTTTGTTGTCTGATGCAGTGAAATTCAACTATTTTAAAGACTGGTTTTAGTGTTCAGATCGCGTTTTAGAGGCCACTATATGGTAGTAATGCTTTTCATTCCTTTAAAACAAAAAGGTTTAACCTGTAAAATTGAATGCATAGCAGATCTCTCAGGGCTGCGGAGACACAGGGATCACATGCAATTGCATTAAAAGATGCGATTCCAGCTGCCTGAGAGATGGATGTGATTCAGCCAGGGCCATCAAACCTCCTCTATCCTCAAACAGCAAAACAGCATCTTACACGCTCCCTCTCCAGAGGGGCCGCAATCGCTGTTTTTACATTTCACCATTTCTGCCCATGAGGAATATGGATGTGAAATGAAATATTCAACCCTATTGTCTGATTTATTTGCTACATTATCCAGCGGTATCACCTCGGCAGTTTAAAGGATCGTTCCTCTCCATTCAGGACCTGCCCGCTGGGGGTCCGACAGCCTATCTGCCTCCTCCCGCATAAACAGGCCCGGTTTGTCTGAGCACTTCAATATGTTCTACTTGAAGGTTTTCAGCATGCAGAATTTCTAAGTAGAGACCGCGCTGACAAACCTTGGGGGAATAAGGTGGTGGGGCTCTGAAATGATAAATTTGCACGCCATCCGTTCTTGAAATGGGCGAACAAAATGTTATTAATTTACAAACTGATGGCAGGGCAGCGTATAACACTAGCCCAGACTGTAAGTAATATTCCTGTCAGGAGAAGGTGAGTGACAGTGGCTATTTCTCTAAAGTATGTGTCAGCTCTTGTGTGGCATCTTCTGTTCAGTATGAAGACACATTTGCAAGACTATTTTAACCCTGTGCACTAACTAACCACAGATATAAAGATTTTAGTCATCCCTCGCTCACATGCACTGATCACAATTAATTCATAAATTAATATATTTATCTCCAACTGAAACTAATAATTGTTTCTCTCTCTCTCTCTCTTTCTCTCTCTCTCTCTCTCTATATATATATATAAATATATATATATATATATATATATATATATATATATATATATATATATATATAGAGAGAGAGAGAGAGAGAGAGAGAGAGAGAGAAACAATTATTGAGAGAGTTCACCCAAAAGATTCTGCCATCATTTACTCATCCTCATGTCGTTCCAAACCTGTAAGACTTTTGTTCATCTTCGAAATAAAAATTTAAATATTTTAATGAAATCTGAAAGATTACAATTGACAGCCTACACAACTACCACTTTTGGTGCCTCAAAAAGTTTATATTAGAGATCGTAAAACTAATCCATATGAATTGAGTGGTTTAGTCCAAATTTTCTGAAGAGACTCGCTTTATATGATGAACAGATTGAATTTAGGCTTTTATTCACATATCCTGTTAACATTGATCATCGAACATTAGCCGAAAATCAACCGTACTTGATTGACAAGTGAGAACAAATCTCATTGGTTCTTGCTGAAATTCAAACATGCTGCGTAACAAAAGAATGAGCCCCATTGGTTCTTGCGTAAGCTCAAACGTGCTGCGTAACACAAGAATGAACCTCATTGGTTCTTGCGTAAGCTCAAACGTGCTGCGTAACACAAGAATGAACCTCATTGGTTCTTGCGTAAGCTCAAACGTGCTGCGTAACACAAGAATGAACCTCATTGGTTCTTGCGTAAGCTCAAACGTGCTGCGTAACACAAGAATGAACCTCATTGGTTCTTGCTGAAGCTCAAACGTGCTGCGTAACACAAGAATGAACCTCATTGGTTCTTGCTGCAGCTCAAACGTGTTGTGTAACACAAGAATGAGCCCCATTGGTTCTTGCTGAAGATCAAACGTGCTGCGTAACACAACAATGAACCTCATTGGTTCTTGCGTAAGCTCAAACGTGCTGCGTAACACAAGAATGAACCTCATTGGTTCTTGCGTAAGCTCAAACCTGCTGCGTAACACAACAATGAACCTCATTGGTTCTTGCGTAAGCTCAAACGTGCTGCGTAACACAAGAATGAACCTCATTGGTTCTTGCGTAAGCTCAAACCTGCTGCGTAACACAAGAATGAACCTGATTGGTTCTTGCTGAAGATCAAACGTGCTGCGTAACACAAGAATGAACCTCATTGGTTCTTGCGTAAGCTCAAACGTGCTGCGTAACACAAGAATGAACCTCATTGGTTCTTGCGTAAGCTCAAACGTGCTGCGTAACAAAAGAATGAGCCCCATTGGTTCTTGCGTAAGCTCAAACGTGCTGCGTAACACAAGAATGAACCTCATTGGTTCTTGCGTAAGCTCAAACGTGCTGCGTAACACAAGAATGAACCTCATTGGTTCTTGCGTAAGCTCAAACGTGTTGTGTAACACAAGAATGAGCCCCATTGGTTCTTGCTGAAGCTCAAACGTGCTGCGTAACACAAGAATGAACCTCATTGGTTCTTGCTGAAGCTCAAACGTGCTGCGTAACACAAGAATGAACCTCATTGGTTCTTGCTGAAGCTCAAACGTGCTGCGTAACACAAGAATGAACCTCATTGGTTCTTGCGTTAGCTCAAACGTGCTGCGTAACACAAGAATGAACCTCATTGGTTCTTGCTGCAGCTCAAATGTGTTGTGTAACACAAGAATGAGCCCCATTGGTTCTTGCGTAAGCTCAAACGTGCTGCGTAACACAAGAATGAACCTCATTGGTTCTTGCGTAAGCTCAAACGTGCTGCGTAACACAAGAATGAACCTCATTGGTTCTTGCGTAAGCTCAAACGTGTTGTGTAACACAAGAATGAGCCCCATTGGTTCTTGCTGAAGCTCAAACGTGCTGCGTAACACAAGAATGAACCTCATTGGTTCTTGCTGAAGCTCAAACGTGCTGCGTAACACAAGAATGAACCTCATTGGTTCTTGCTGAAGCTCAAACGTGCTGCGTAACACAAGAATGAACCTCATTGGTTCTTGCGTTAGCTCAAACGTGCTGCGTAACACAAGAATGAACCTCATTGGTTCTTGCTGCAGCTCAAATGTGTTGTGTAACACAAGAATGAGCCCCATTGGTTCTTGTGTAAGCTCAAACGTGCTGCGTAACACAAGAATGAACCTCATTGGTTCTTGCTGAAGCTCAAACGTGCTGCGTAACACAAGAATGAACCTCATTGGTTCTTGCGTAAGCTCAAACGTGCTGCGTAACACAAGAATGAACCTCATTGGTTCTTGCGTAAGCTCAAAGTGCTGCGTAACACAAGAATGAACCTCATTGGTTCTTGCTGAAGCTCAAACGTGCTGCGTAACACAAGAATGAACCTCATTGGTTCTTGCGTAAGCTCAAACGTGCTGCGTAACACAAGAATGAACCTCATTGGTTCTTGCTGAAGCTCAAACGTGCTGTGTAAGTTCAATCTGTTCATCATATAAAGGGATTGTGTCTCTTCAGAAAATGTGGACGAAACTGTCAACATAGACATTAGAATTTATCTGAAGCAGTAGGCCTATATATATATTATATTATTTGTAATCATTTGTATGTAACTTTTAATAAGTTGACAGCCCTTTACCCTTAAAAGAATCAAAAATAAACTCTAAAAAGTTTATCCTCACAAAGTAATTGCATACACACCCAAATACACTGCAGAAGACAGTTGTGTCATTTTTTAGGACAATAAATGCTTTTATCTCCCTGTTGTTTTCCAAATGCAGTGAGATAATCATGTCATATTTAATATGACTCTGCTTGTAAATTGATATGTGCCAGTTTGTCCTTGCAGGCCAAATAAAACATTGTTTCATCGTTGGTGCTAAATAACGGTTGCAAATTTACAGCAGGCTTCGGGAGCTCGTCGTAAGCACAGGACGCTTCGTAAAAACACTACGCCATAAGTTTCAGAGGAACAGATTTACCTCCGTGACCTTGAAACAGGTTCTCTCTCTCTCTCTCTCTCTCTCTCTCTCTCTTCAGCAGGAGCACTAGATGAGTTCAGACTCACATAAAACAGAATATTATCAGGCGGAACCTCTAGATGTCAGACTTATGCAAAACACAAAAGTTCATGAAAATACTGGCATCATTAACTCACTCTTTTGTAAGAACCTGTTTGCTTTTGTTTTGCCTGTGGAACTATTTTTGAAGAAACAAGTCTCTCCTTTTTTGTATAACGGTCATATACACATTTTTATAGTGACCATGTCTGTTAAGCTCCAAAAAGGACAACTTTTGCACTATATACTAAAGATTCTGCATGATCTGTATGCAAACCCACTCAAACCTTTATCAAGAAAATTTGAGTTTACAGCCGGTGCAAAGCAGAAGTGATGTGCGCTCAGAATATTTTAATATGCTATCAAGCTACAACTTCAATTTCGTTTTATGAATATTTTTCCTTAGGGGTGGCAGGCATCGGCAGAGAAAGATAGAAATTTAAAAAAGATAAATAGTGTCATTAATCCAGAGTGTTTCACTTTCATTATCCTTGAAAACGAGGAGCTATTTTTCCCAATGAAATGCTCCTAATTAGCTACTTACATTTGATTGGCTAGCTAGAAAAGGACCATGTTCAGAAAATTTTAATTTGTAATTAAGTGCTGTTCAACATAATGTAATTTATCTTTATATACAGTTGATCTGACAAGCCACAGTCTGGATGTTGGTAAAGCTGTTGGTAAAACTAATGTCTCAGGTTACAACTGTAACCCTAGTTCCCTGAGAAGGGAACAAGACGCTGCGTCGGTGACACTTTGGGAACGCCCCTGCATGATTGCGTCTGAAGCACTTGTCAACTAGTCCAATGGCGAGAGTGAGCGTCACTGGCGGGTGACGTAACGACCAGGAAAGAATAAAAGCACATCCGGTCTGACCGTTGTTAGCTTCGATTTAGCAGAAGCAAGTCGATCACAGGAATGCAGGGAGTATGGCAAAGTGACGCAGCATCTCGTTCCCTTCTCAGGGAACTAGGGTTACAGTCGTAACCTGAGACGTTCCCTTTCGAGGGAACTTTTGCTGCGTCGATGACCCTTTGGGAACGAGAATGCCCGACCGCCATACGAACCAGAGCCTGTCTGTGTGAATACTGAGAGCACAACTAAGACAAGAGCACCTGTAAACCTGGGGCAGCGCCCATGTTAATTATCAACAGTTAGGCCTACAGACTAAGCTAGATTGGGAATTGTTTAGAGGAGCAGTCTTAACGTCTTAATATGGACTATGCTTTTACTAGTGATGGGGACGAGACCGCCTATGCCGAGTCCGAGTCAAGACCGAGTCTTTGAAGGGTCGAGTCCGAGTCGAGACCGAGTCTTTGAAGGGTCGAGTCCGAGTCAAGACCGAGTCTTTGAAGGGTCGAGACCGAGTCAAGACCGAGTCTTTGAAGGGTCGAGTCCGAGTCAAGACCGAGTCTTTGAAGGGTCGAGTCCGAGTCGAGACCGAGTCTTTGAAGGAACAAGTCCGAGGCGAGTCTGAGAAAGCAGAAATCGGTCTCGAGACCCGAGTACTACATCACTACCAACCAATCACCGACAGAGGGTGGGCGTTGTGAGGTTTTGCGCTCGTGCACGGCTGCACGCGAAGTCGTGTGCAGCCTGTCGGAGGTGTTGTCATTCATAAAAGGACATCATAGGCCCTACCTATTATGAAACAGCGCGTCTGTCGTAACTCCACTGAAATCACAATATAAACGTATTACATATGAAAAATATTGATAGATTTTGTATAAAACTACCACACCATTGATGTGAACTTGCCATTTATGTCAGAGGGAGCTATTTCAGGCCCTGTAGAGATTTAGTGAAATGCCCATACTTTTTTATTTTGCTACTTTTTGAATTTACACATTTATCATATTTGTGTTATTGCTACTATTTGTGTTATTGACCTTTCAGTAATAAAAAAAAGACTTAAGATTATTGTGGGAGTATTTTTGTATTTTCAAAATACTAATTACTTGTATTTTATTTAAATACATTTTTCACATCAGTATTTTGTATTTTATTTTGTTACATTTCATGAGCCAGTATTTGTATTTTGTAACAAAATAGTTTTTGATGTATTTGTGCCCACCTCTGCAAACAACACATAAATCGTGTGTATCCCCACCCGTAAAGAAAAGAGGGCAAAAAGGAACACACGATCTAAGGTTTGTTTGTTCGCCATAATATCTATGCTTGTGACTGATAAAGTGACAGACAACAATAAATAAGACAAACAGTATGAACACAGAGCGCTTGCTGAGGCACAGAAGCTAACGCTGGTCAGATTGGATGTGCTTTTATCCTGTCCTGGTCGTGATGTCACCTGCCCGTGATGCTCACTTTCGCCATTGGACTAGTTGACACAAGTGTTTCCAACGCAATCACGTAGGGGCGTTCCCAAAGTGTCATAGACGCAGCACGAGTTCCCTCAAAAGGGAACTACAAAATCTTATAGTTTACATGAAAATGCCTGATATGCATTCATGAAAAATAAAAAGAAGCAACACAAATAAAAATAAAAAATACCAAGCAATACTAAGCTCAGCTCTGGAACAATCAAAATCATCCAAGATTCACTGAATTATGAGCCAATGAAAAAGATGTTGGAGCAGTCTGAAAATGTTTGCCATAAATGCATCTTTAGAAATCACACATTTGCATTTCATTCAACTCAATCAACAAAAACTGAAACTCCTTCCTAATGCTGCGGTAACTAATTTGTGTTAAATTAGTGACTGCAATGATAATGTGTGCTTTTTCTAATAAACATAAATTTAATAAAGAAAAACTATTCTGTATTCTTTTTATTGTATTGTATATGTCAAAAACGTGTAAAGCAGAATACACAAATGAGTGAGAAAACATCCTCTTAAAACACCTGGACATAATAAGAAATCATTTGATGTTATCTGACAACTTTCACTTGTTTAAATGCCATAATCAAAATAAAGTGTAATTCTTCTGCTTGTATCAGTGTGGAATGAAAGCACAGGTAGGTCACAGAAAACAGTGTCCCGAATCATTCATCAGGGCAAATGTGGAGAGAAATGGAGATCATAATGAGCCCGAGTCATTTTCTACAGCTCCCATTACTGAACTGCATTCAGATATTATTTTCTTCCGAGTCAGAAAACAAAATGTATCGTGCTTTGCTCTTTTCCTGCCATTCCTTAACTCACTTAACACAGGGAATTTAGCATGAGATGGAAGGATGATAGCACCATTACTATCCCTTACACTTACAGCTAGTAAAATGTACACAACCCTGGCATGGCATGACATTTCTGTTGCATCATTTGCACAACAGGCATGAAAGCAGCATTAAATCATGTGTGCTGTTAATTTACTAAGGAATCAGACTTTCAATTTCCATGAGATTATCTAGGGATGACAATATCATTCAGAATTAATAGAAATTTTTAATTGTACAATTAGTAATTTTTTTAATTGTGGACCTGCACACCAAGTGATGTTACTGCAAGTCACCAGATGCATCCATCTCTCTCTCTCTCTCTCTCTCTCTCTCTCTCTCTCTCTCTCTCTCTCTCTCTCTCTCTCTCTCTCTCTCGCTCTCTCTCTTTCTGCCCTCCCTCATTTTTATGGATGGATAGAACAGGAGTGTGTCAGGGATAATGGTTTGCGAAGAGTGAAATAGCAGAGAAAAGGCTAATCAGCATGTGACCTCAGCTGACGGGTCGTTCATCTTCCCATCCGTCTGAATTATTTCCTCAGAAACTCTCACAAAGGGAAGCAGGACAATTTGTTTGCCTCGCAGTTGCAGTTTTTCTATAATCTGTTTCCTTTCCATTCCATCAAACTCCATCTTTTTTTCTTTTCTTTTTTTAAAGATGCAGTTCTTACAAACCAGGAGGACTGATGACACCTGAAATAATGTGAAGTATAACACCCAATACAGACTCAATGACCTGAGCTCAGTCTGATATAATCATCCGAGAACACTCCAGATAACAGGCCAAATATTTGGGAATTCCAGGTGTGATGTCACTGATGCAAATTGTCATTGGTTATTGCGTAACCAAATATGGATGCACTAATTTGAATATGTGGAATGCAGAATGATTTCAATCTCAGATTTGTAGTGCAGGAGTCATCAGGGAACGCTCCCACAACTTCCACTAACGTTTGGTAAAGGTTTTGCAAATGTTAAGATAAAACTTTCTTTAAATAACATTTCTGGAACATTCTTATAACATTGTTAATATTTTATATTTATTCTCAGGATGTTGATAACAACATTTTTGGAACATCCTTATGTTATTTGAGGAATGTTCTAATAAAGTTGACAGAAAATGTCCTTCAAACAACATTTTCAGAACTTCCTTAATATGATGTTACTGAATGTCAAAGTTCTTGGAATATTCATATAACATTTTTTTTTCAAAGAATGTTATACTGTGAATAAAAATAAGGTTATGTGAATGGTTTACTAACCTTTTAAATAACGTTGTAATCACGACAAGAAAACTGGACATTTTAGAAACATTGCAAATCACTTTTCCACTGTTCCACAAACCACGTTTTTAGAACACAAATGTCTTAGTTGGGATAATGCTTTTATGCCTTTTTATGGTCACCATGAGCTGTCAAAGTATGAAAAAGAATATTGCAAAGATTCCTTCCTTTCAGAATACATTGAAACTTGAGTCAGGCTGTGATATTTTGATATTTTAGTGTTGATATCAACAGAACAGCCGATGCACATGCTCGCTCAGAGAAACATTTGTCAGGACACAGTGATAATGGGGTGGGGGGGGGGGGGCTTATTCACACTATTCACAGACAATTTGTAAAGCGCTCTGTGGAAGCTGGGCCGCAGACACCAGAACAGCTGGGGGTTCTGGGAGATAGATACACGTGAGCTGCAAGTGGTCCATTTCAATCTGAATGAAGACAAAAGAAGCACAGACGCAGAGAGTGTGTGTCCCGTAAAAGCCATTAGGTGACGGTTTCAGGCAACCCAGAGCTCTCGGCTGTAAACACACACACGCGCACACACACACACACACACACACACACACACACACACACACACACACGCACACACACACACACAAGGTTAAATACGAGTTCATAACCCTGGGCTAATTAGCATTTTTATGTAATTTCAAGTAAATGCTCTTTTAGTCAACAGCTCCGTAATTAATTTACCCTTCAGCCCTGACATGAGTAAACTGACACAAAGCCACAAAGTAAACACGTTTAGGTTAAAAACGGATCAAGGGGAAACCCTAATTACTCATGTAAAGTTTTGTTTCAACTTATGAATTTATATAAAACATGTCAAATGAGTGAGTAATGCAGAAATAAAATAAATATTGTTCAACTGTGAAACTACTATTGTATCTGTAGTAACGGGCAGAAAGTAGAAAAACAATAGAAGTAAATGGAAAGTGACTGTCATGATAAAAAAAAAATGGGTTGGGTGAACATGATTTCCTTGTTGATCCTCCTGGAACAACATCAACCAATCAGATTTGAAGGATAGGTTTACAGTTAATGTCAAGTTTAGGTTTACAAAAAGGGTTATGAGCTTCTACACCATTGTTATTCAACTATCATTTTTAGGGATAAGTTATAGGTAGGGTTAGGTTTGCAAAAGATGCTAATCCATGAACATGTCTTACCTGGCAAAATCAAGTGTTTGCAGATATTAAGGAGACAGTCTAATACTCTAATGAGAGTTAGTTGACATGTAGGTGCAAATTTACTAATGGTTAGTAGAATGTCTGAAGTGGACCATCAAAATAAAGTGTTGCCCAAGGAAGTGTTTAGACAAGGAAAACATATTAATGTAGGCAAACAGGCATGATTAAACACCCATACACACACACACACACACACACACACACGCAAAGCGAGGCATCATCTCTGGAGGTCCCTGTTGGACAGTGATGTATTTAAGGCTCTGTGGGGTCAGATGGACTATGTCCAGCACATCACCTGCAATCAATAGTGTTGGTAAAACAGCTCAGCCTGACACACACACACACACACACACACGCGTGCGCACACGGACATGCACATGCACATGCACACGCACACACACACATTGGGTTTCCATGTTTAATGGGGACATTCCAACAACATAATGATTTCTAAACTGTATATTCTGTCCCCTTACACTAACCCTAACCCTAAACCTACCCATCACACACAACTTTCTGCATTTTGACATTTTCAAAAAACATTACTTTGTATGATTTATAAGCTGCTTTCCGCATGCAGACTAAAAATGTCCCCACAAGGATTTTGGATATTGACATCTTTGTGGGGACATTTTGTCCCCATAATGTTGAGTTTACCAGGCCACACACACACACACAGAGAGAGAGAGAGAGAGAGAGAGAGAGAGAGAGAGAGAGAGAGAGAGAGAGAGAGAGAGAGAGAGAGAGAGAGAGAGAGAGAGAGAGAGAGAGAGCTTCACATAATATTTCAGATTCTTTCTATGAACAGCTTCTTTCCTTGTCTAATAACTTGCACTTGCTTTGTTATTTTCTTAATTTATGCAATTTCTTCTGCTTACCAATGCTGCATTTATTTGATTAAAATACAGTAAAAACTGTAAAATTGTGAAATATTATTAGAGTTTTGAATATGTTTAAAAATGCAATGTATTCCTGTGATCAAAGCTGAATTTTCAGCATCATCCAGTCTTCAGTGTCACATGATCCTGCAGAAATCATTCTAATATGATGATTTACTGCTCAAGAAACATTTCTAATTATTATCAATGTTGAAAACAGTTGTGCTGCTTCATATTTTGTGGAAACGGTGATACTATTTCACCCAGGATTATTTCAGAGCTTTTATTTTAAATAGAAAATGCCTAGAAAAAAAGTGCCTTTACCATCACTTTTGATTAATTTAATGCATCCTTGCTTAAAATAGTAAATTCTTTCAACTTTTGAACAGTATATATGCCAGTTTGGCTTCTACTGCAGTTTTTCTATTGGATAATAATATCGGTGGGTGGAGCTTAATGACATCAATTTTTCTCTTTCTTCAGGCTGGCAGGGTTGATGCCACCAGTGTGCCATTCCTGCCCTGTTTACCTGTTAATAACTCTCTCAGTCCCTCATGCCCGCCGGTGCCCGCCTGCAGTAGACGAGCACACCACACCCTCACCCAGAGCAATGCCTGCTGGGAGCCTGGCAGATGTTTACCTGGCACAGGTGAGACCCTGAGATGAGACGAGAACAGCAAACAAGTGTTAAAGCATGTGTACACACATACACACACACACACACACACACACACACAGAATACAGCTGTGCTGAGATGCCTGTCAGACTGCGCACTGAGCCGTTTACAGCGCTGAACAGATTCACCACAAATACACAATACCTCAACTTGTTCAGAAAAGAGACGTTTGTATGAGAAAGAAAGCAGTGTCCGTGAGCCCGCTGAGGCCTGAGACTCGCCGTAATGGGCTGTTTATGTGTTTATTTGTTTGTTTGTTTGTTTGTGTGAGCTGGGAGTGAGGGAGGAATGATAAACGAGATCTGCTTTCCTCCGACGGCCTGCGTGTCACAGGATGGAAGAGAGTCTGATGTGTTTAATTACTCGTGATGGACTGATCGCGCCACAGAGAGCCGCCCGCTCGGGGGTTCACAGGTTACATTCACAGTTTATGAATATTGCAGTTTTTTATTATAAATGATTAATCCGTGCACATCTTTTTTTTAAATTATTATTCATGTGGTCTCGTAATCTTGAATCAGAATAACTTTCCCTCCCTCTTGCAGCATCTCTTCTCTTCTTTGATGACGGGGGCGGAGCAACCTGTCACTCACATGAGATCCACCAATAGCAAGCCACAACCATCCAATCAAATCCCCACGGACAAAATCAAGCCCTGCCCTATATTTGTTCTCGGATACGTCACAATAGGGAATAAAAGACTATCACAACTTCCATTTCATGATGACTTTAAGTATGTAAGTATTGTAAAATTTACTTAATGCAGATTCAATTTAAACACTGAAGTGCAGTGGAGCCAGTGTGGCTCTGTTCCAAAACCTAGTGAGCTGTCTATGTAGGCAGGGTTTTAAGGTACTACATGCCATGCATATTCTGATCAGTTCTGATAACTCTCTATTTCAAAAGGTAGGCAGCGAAATTACGCCGCCTTCTAAGAAACCTTTAAGCCAAATTATTATGTTGTAATACATGACAAGCTATTTTAAATTAATCTTTTAAGTGAAAATGTTTACTTAAAATGAATAATAAAATATTTGAAAATATACATAAAATAGTCAAATCAGCATATTATAATGATTTCTGAAGGATCATGTGACACTGAAGACTGGAGTAATGATGCTGAAAATTCAGCTTTTGATCACAGGAATAAATTACATTTTAAAATATATTTAAATAGAAGACAGTTATTTTAAATTGCAATAATATTACACTATATTACTGTTTTTACTGTATTTTTGAT